>OZ030016.1:96535555-96575555 GCA_964023405.1 Apodemus agrarius
TGCTCTAAGCCCAGAACTACATGGCTGAAGCTGCCAAATTCTGTTGCTTGATGGGGTTGAAACTTGGTGCCCTCTTTCCCTTGCTTCTGTGCCTGCTTTCTGTTGTTGATGGCTTCATTTACGCTTCAGTTTTTCTTTAATTCCTTTTCACAACCTGGAAGCTTAGCTGGTTGGGTCTTGCCCTGAGGTCACCTTTCCCTTTATTCCACTTTGCATCAGGCTTTCCTTTAAACTATTTTATCTGCTTGAGTACTGCATTTAGCTCCATTAGAATTTCTGGTGGCCCTTTTCTTCTCACACTGTATAATTTCCATTTTTCCTTGCTTAGTTTGCAACTTTTCATTACAGATCTGCATAAGAGTAGAAACTAATAACTGCATGACACCGTCAATATTGAGAATTCTTGAAATCTCCTCTGCCAATACCATTAATCTGAAACTCCTCAATTTAGCCTTAGATTTTTCTTTTTTTGGAACAAGGTCAGAAAACAGCCATATTCCTTGCCAAAATATGACAAGAATGAAGTCAAGGCCAGCTCTGAAACCTCTTAAACGGGGCCATTATAATCTCCATTGCTCTCAGCACCACTGTCTACCGTGATCCTACTGTTATAGCCCAATAAGCTCTGTTTTAAGCATTCAGCTGCTTTTCTAACCCAAAGGCCCAAAGTCCACATTCTGCCAACAAGCAAAATGTTCAGATCTATCACAACAATACCCCATTCCTGGTACCAACTTCCATCTTGGTCACTGTCCTATTGCTGTGAAGACACTATGACCAAGGCAACTCTTATAAAAGAAAGCATTTACCTGGGCACTTGCTTACAGTTTCAGAGGCTTAGTTCATAATCATCACGGGGAAGTGGACCTGGGGCGATTCCAATCTTTGCAGTTCTCAGTCCAGTCCACTCGCAAACATCAAAACATCAGCAGCTTCAGACTAGTCCACTTGGCAAACACCATACATGAATCAGCAAGGGCAGTTCAATCCAGAAGAAACCTCAAGGCTTGCCAAAAGACCCAAGTCAGCAGATGCAGCCAGAAACCACAGGCTCCTCACTTCACGAGAAGTTCTTTGGCGAGTTTCTCTCTGCGAGGTCACCGCAAGTGAAGCTCAACAATGCAATGTAAGGCGAACCAATACACGTGTGTCCTCGTGGAAGACTAGCGAGTGGGATGGAGCAGAGAGCCAATGCTCAAGCTCTCACTGTCTGTGATGTCATATTTATATTCCTTCTAAACATTATGTATCTTTTCACATGTTTGCTATAGCAAAATATCCTTCCACCTGTGTCAGCTACAGCAAAGCATTCTTTCATGTATCTGCTTTAGCAAAAATCTTTTCACCTGTGTGCCCAGTAAAGCATCATTTGACATAACCGACTTTCCAAAGAAACCAGGAGTTTCTGCTTCACTCAGTTCTTGCCATTTTTATTTAAGCTTTCTCTCCAATGCTCAGATGTTTGTTGATGCAGTTGGACAGCAGACAGATTTGAGTGATTCTGATGCAAAATCCCCCCTTCCCTTCTTGGGATAGTGACTTTTGATTGGGTAAGCTTTAGAACTTTTAAATCCTTCTCTTAATAGGAGTCTCTTACATGACTTTAAAACCCACCACCTGGAGTGCTGTTGAATCTACCTTTTCAGTTTTCCAGAGAAGTCAGGCTTGTCGCTTCCTGTGCTCGAAGGAGCAGCATACATACATCTCAGTACAGTGAGTATCTTGGACATACTTTAAGAATGTCTTAAAGTCAGTGACATCAGGCCTCCAGAAATAGGAGAGACTGCAGGTGAAAGTAGGGAGCGTGTCGGTATGGGGCAGTTAGGTAGCTGCTAACATTCACTTGGTGCAATGGTGTATATATGCTTGGTCCAGGGAGTGGCACTATTAGGAGGTGTGGCCTCGTTGAAGTAGGTGTGTCACTGTGGGATGGGCTTAAGACTCTTACCCAACCTGCCTGGAAACCAGTATTCTGCTAGCAGCCTTCAGATTAACATGCAGAACTTTTAGCTCCTCCTGTACCATAGCTGCCTGGATGCTGCCATGTTCCTGCCTTGAGGATAATGGACTGAACCTATAAGCCAGGGCCAATTAAATGTCATTTATAGGACTTGCCTTGGTCATGGTGTCTATTCACAGCAGTAAAACCCTAATTAAGACACTTAGTATCTGCCTTGAGCCAGCCTTTCTAACACTCAATCTTCATGCTAATACCTTGAAGAAGTTTTTAGTTAACATACAAGGAAGCTGAGACTGGAAGAGAAATTGAAGTCACAGGTGACTCACTTCAAACACTAGCTCTCCCGTGGTCCAATCCCCAGAAAGTGGACCAGATGGATGCTTTAGTATGGGGTGGGGCGACTCTGCAGGCACTTGTATAAGGCTCAGGCTCAGCAGTGGGTTCTCTAGCGTCTAAGACTGGCACTGCTCCTATTAAGAGCCCCCCCACCCCACTATCAACCCCTCCACTCCCCAGTTAACTTCCCTACTCCACAGTCAACCCTACTACTTCACAGCCAAACCTTACATTTGAGGCTTACCTTACAGTCTATTTACCTGCACTGTCTCCTCTCCAACCTCCCAAACAACAGTTCTATTGAAACAGAACTTTCTCCAATCCTTTACAAACACCCCAGTGAGAGGCTGAGAGCAGCTCTTCCTAGCTTCTTTCCAAGCTGGATTTTTAGAAAGGAACAGAGGGCAGAGAAGAGCTCCCACACCCTTCCCAGCATCCAAGTGTCCCATGCCTCACAAATCTTTCTCCATGCTGGAGGCCACCTCAGGTAGGGTGGCGTGTAACCCCTGGAACTGTGGCACATGCAGGAGAAGCAGAGCATCACTAGTTAATGGCAGATCTCCTCAGCCCAAAGGGCATTTTAGACTTACGTGAACTGGTACTGTGGGATTTGTCAGAGTGTATCGACAGGATGCAACGGAGAATTGTCAGGTCAAATGGGAGCATATCTTGCCCCATTTAAGTTCTGAGACCCACAGTGACTCTCCAGATCACCGCCTGGCTAGGATGTACTAATACTGGGGAAAGCCAATAACCCCACTTTCAAACACTGTCTTCTTAATAATAGCAGTGCATCTAAGCTGCTGCCCCTCCACTACCACCTCACGAGGCAGATATTGTCAGTGACCTCAGTGTTTAGCTGAGGAAGCTGAGGGTCAAGCAGCTAGCAAGTGGTACCTGGGATTTGAACCTAAGACTTTGAAGTCTAGGTAGCTAATCACTTTGTCAGATGTCTTTCCACTCAGCAGCTAGGGTACTGCACCATCAGAGGTGACCCCCGAAGGCTGCTGTTCAACAGCCACACCCTCTTTTCTTTTCTTACTGGATCTCCCAGACTCTTGCTGTGGGTCCAGTCATGTGACTGAGCGCTGGGCAGTGCACAGTGAGCGGAAATGCCACGGCTTGCGCTCCCTGACCTTCCTGCCTCTTTCTCTCTAGGAGGACTGAAGCAGCAGTGATTCTCAGGACAGCTTTGAGACCCAGATGCCTAGAGCAGCTGCTCTTCAAGTTAAAAGGAGGTTGGGTCCCTGAGTCACCTCTTAGAGGAATGTGTTCTTACTCCAAACAGCCAGCATGTTCTTATTGGCTTAACCTACTTAGATATGAAGAGTGATCAGTTGAAACAATTAATGTCATCTTAGGCAATTTAAGTGTTACCTTCCAAGAAGGAATGGAAGGCCACCAAGGAACTGAAGAGGCACACCTGTGATTAGCTGTCCAGAGTGACGCGTAGGCAAGCCTGGTCTTTGCTGTTACATGGATTCAGGTTTGGACACAGGACTCACTGTGGCCTACTTGAGAAAGCCAGAGTAACTTGATGGTTTTTTTGCTTTGATTTTTGTTTGTTTGTTTGTTTTTGCTTTTGCAAATTATCTGATTTTCTGGAAGTTAGAATGATGGATCATTCTTTGTGAATTTAATTCATTTAACATATTTTATTAAACACTCCATCCTAGTGACTTTTTTAGGTGTTGGGGAGAAAAACCCTAAAACACCCACAAGCAGTGACAAAATCTCTGCTTTTTTAAAAATATTTTTTAAATACCTTATGTTGCAGTGGTGATATTTGGGAGCAGTGGCAGCAGACTATTAAGTAAGCGATCTATTTCTCAACTGGCGATGCGGAGAAGTGATAAGCAGAATAAAGTGAGTGGGGCGGCCAGGTGGACGGAGCGGAGGCGCCTGTAACAAAGGCATTTGGTCGTAGACTGGAAGCCGGCTGAGGAGCAACAGTGAGCAGAGACGGCGCGTGCTTAAACGAGCCTCCGACACATGGCAGGGCAGAGGTGGCTGTGCTGGAGGAGGGCGGGGTTAGGGGGCATCCAGCACTGAGCCTGCGTGGATGCTAGTGGTCTCCCCTCTCACCTGCTCTGCCCTCCTCCTCCCTCCACCCCTTCCTTCCATGAAGAAAATATAGACTTGCCTACAGAAGGCCTTAGGAGGATCCGTTCCTGAACAAAAGGCCGAAGTTAGGTTAGTAGGCCTCACTCGAGACAGTATGGTGGCAGGTCTGGAAATGCCTGTCACCGGTGACCACACCAGCGGGGCACGTCAGGGGTGTTCTGGGTGTGAGCACTGGTAGAGCCCAGCACTGCCTTCCGTCAGCACGGCCCTTCAGACGCCACACCGCCCTGCAGGAGCACAAGGCATTCTTGGGAAATGATGGGGGCAGCAAGAGGAAACGCGTCATCTGAGTTTGGTTTAATGAGGACTTGCTTACCAAATTATCCCAAGGCTTGCCCAAAGCCACAGCTTAGAGGAGTACAGAATTCTTCCTGAGACGCTCGGGCTGACAGGAATTGAGAACGGCTCCTACCAACCCCAGCTGGACACCAGACAGATGTGGATTTGGCTCCCTTATTCTTGGGAAGGCTCTCCCCAGCCCTAGTTAACGAAATGCAACTCCTAAGGACAAAATGGTTGTTGACTTTTCCTTTTCTTTTGAAACCTGACTTGGTTCCATCGAGAAATTATGAATAAATGAACAATACATTGGAACCCCTAGCTTAGGCCACGGTACATGAGTCAGAGCTCCAAGATGACACAGCCACGAAGCCTGCAGCACAGCCACAAAGGACTCTGGTGTTTCCCAAGTCACTTTCCCACAAAGGGCATGGACCTGGTTAGAAAGGGAAACATCAGCAGTGCCTGATCAAGATGAGCGGTCTCGGGCAGCACTGCCGACTCTCTGGCCTGCCCTTACAGAGCAGTACCTGCTGTCGACCCTGCCTGGCTTGCCACACCTCAAGGCGGGCAAGCTGTTCCCCTCCAGGAAGAGTCCTTTCTCATGCTATTAGCGCGTCCTGCTGTTAGCACCACCCTACGGGACAGTCACTCATGGAGTCTAACTTTTAAACTGTGCGGTCTGCAGAGTCTGACTTTTTAAAAGGCGTCATTCAGGCTGAGCTGGTCCCGGGGCCTGTCTTGCTTTAATTTACCCTGTTTAGTTTCTGTTCTCCAGCAACATATAACCCCCTTTTTCTACCTCGCTAACCTCAGTGGTAGTTCTCCCCATGTTAAACAACGGTCTGATTTGGCATGGAGAAAAGCAGTCAGTCGTTTCCTTTAAATCTTAATGTTTTAGGCCCCAGGAACATTTGAAGTACCTATTTAATGAGAAGACTTCGGGAGAAGCCTAGGTAAGATCTTCAAGGCTCTAATTGCTCCCTGGAGAAAGCTGTCAGGCCGCGTAGCCTGGCTTGGGTCGTGTTTGCGGAGCACGAAGAGTAAAAACCCGGCAGAAGTCAGAAGTGGAGGTTCAGGAGCCGAGCTCCCCAGACCTCTGGGCCTGCAAAGGAGTTCTGCAGCCATGCATTGTGTGGTCTCCTGTGTGTACCTGCTGGCTTGACCACTGTGTCCCCAAATGGACAAACAAATAACTTGCATTTTCTTGGGTTAGGTTGCCTTATAATAATACAGAACCCAAATTACAGTTCTCTGTTCTCTTTCATTTATACACAAAACCCAAACGACCCAAACAAAACCCTAAACTCTGTTTTTCCCTCTGAGCCTCCACCAGATCCTTTTGTCTGTTCACCGTTTATTTCTTACCCAGATATTTGAGACGTGACTCCTGGCTGCAGGGACGAGGCTGGCCACAAGGGTTTGTCCATATTCAGCCCAGATGGGGAAGCAGGAAAATTAACTTCGGCGATGAGAAGACCAGAGGCACCGTCTCTGTAGGCAGGGCCCTTCCTAAAGCAGAAGACTCGAGAAGGCTGACCTCCGGGGCCGAATCTGGACTGCTCGGGGTGGCCTGGAGAGGCTCTGCCGAACAATAATAACGCGCACACTGTCTGCCCAAGGCATGTGGACTGCAGGGCACTCTGGAAACTGGGCTCAAAACAACTTCTCCTTTAATTGAGACAGAAAGCCCTTTGTGTGGGCCTTCCTCCCCCCACCCCCAGCCCACAGAGGATTCGCGTTCAGTGTGGCAGCAGCTCCTGTCCCCCCAGAGCTGCCTCAGGTGGAGATACTGCCTGCCGGCCGGTAGCCATGCAGCTGTGGCCATTACGCAGGCCTAAGTGGGTTTGGGAGCTTTACCTTAGGAATTAAGTAAGAAAAATGAAGGCCCAAGCAGGGCACACTGTAGCTCAGACAATTTGGTCTTCTCTTGATGTGAATGAGACCTAAATCGGGAAGTCTTTGGCCGATGGCGAGGGCAGATAAACGTGACTGATTTGATGTAATCCCAGACCTCAGACTTGAAACTCAGCTTGACCCTTCCCTTTGAGCACAGGGAAGGAAGCAGGGGAGGGATATCGGCTCAGCCATATGTCAAGGCGGGAGAGAAAATGACAGCCAGAACAAGGTGGAGAGGTGCAGAATCAGGCAGAGACAAGGAAAGCCAAGTCTGGAAAGTTAAACAGATACAGTGTGTCCTTCAGGAAGCAAACAGGCCCTGTGAGCTGTGAGAGGGGAGATACTTCATGACCCGATCTGTGGAGCAGCGCTGTGGAGCCGGCCGGCAGAGTCTGCTGCTCAGAAACCCAAATACCCACAAGGCCCGAAACTGAGAGTACAGCGGTCACAAGCTGGACTCCTGCGCACCAAGTGCTGGGAAAGGTGTCAGTGGCACAGAGGCAGGAGAGTTTCCACGAGTAGCTCAGGCTTCTTCAGCCAGCACCCTGTTTGCAGAAAGTGAAGGGTCTGTGTCCTTTCGAGGGGCTAGTATCATAGACACCCTGGTCACATTTACAGTGGCTGTCTCTCGGGGCCAGCCCCATAGACGTGACATTCGCGCGTGTGTGAATGTGCTCGTTGTGTGTGTGTGTGTGTGTGTGTGTGTGTGTGAGTGAGTGAAAATATTCTGTGAGCACTTACCTTGAGCCTTACCTGTGTATGAAAACACGGGCTGGAAAGCCCCGCCTCTCCGTTCCTTGCTTTAGAGACGGCAGTGTTGAACTGCTGAGGCTGAGGCATTTGTTCAAGGCCACCCAACTAGTAAATGGTAGACTTGAGCTGCAGCTCAGTGCTCTCATCAAGCACCTGACTGTTCCGCCGGAGCACAGGGCTCCCGCTACCTCCTGCAGCTGGCCGGGGCAGGTGATGCTGGGCTCCTGTGCTCTGCAGGCTCCCAAGAGCTGCCAGCATGCCTGACAGACCAACACGTGGGGCTGCCTCTCCTGCACACAGTGGATAACTGGCACTGAATACCCCTCCTCCACTTGCTCCCAGCAGTGAGAATTACCAAAGGCTGGCCCGGCACTCCAGGTGTGGCAGGCTCAGCAGGTGCAGGCAGGAGTGTGGTGGGCAGTCAGGATGCCCACGTCCCAGTCTGAGGGCTTCCCGTCCCCTTGTCCTTGCCCTTCCGTTTCCACGGGCAGCACCCAGTTTCATAAGCCCCCACTGTCTTCTCCTTTTGCTCTGTTTTTCTTCTTGCCACTGGTGTGGGATGACTTGTATGTTCCTTCACTACACTATAGTCTTTACATGTTAGCCATCACATGAGGTGACAGAACGGACCACCAACTCAACCCTGCTAAGTCCCTTCTCTTCGTCTGCCAGGGCCTTCCAGAGAAGCAGGACGAGGAGACACAGGTCCCAGCTCCCGAGGGCAGGTTGGCAGGTTCTGCCTCTGTCTCTGTCTCTGTCTCTGTCTCTGTCTCTGTCTCTGTCTCTGTCTCTGTCTCTGTGTCTCTGTGTCTGTCTCTGTCTCTGTCTCTGTCTCTCTCTCTTTCTGTGTGTGTGTGTGTGTGTGTGTGTGTGTGTGTGTGTGTGTGTGTAGGGATGGGGTGCAGATCTTTTTCTTTTCCAGTGGAGCCTTTGAACTTCTATGATCTTTGCACTGACTGAAGCCCACCCAATACGGAGGACAGTTTCTTTTTACCTAAAATGAGCTGAGTGTGGACATCAATCACACCTCAATGTCTATAAGCCTCGGTGGCCGAGGAGCGAACAGGGTAGCCCAGCAGCGTGCCCTCCCTGCAGTGTGCCCGCCCAGCAGTGTGCCCGCCCTGCAGCGTGCCCGCCCAGCAGCGTGCCCGCCCAGCAGCGTGCCCGCCCTGCAGCGTGCCCGCCCTGCAGTGTGCCCACCCAGCAGCGTGCCCACCCAGCAGCGTGCCCGCCCAGCAGCGTGCCCGCCCTGCAGCGTGCCCGCCCTGCAGCGTGCCCGCCCAGCAGCGTGCCCGCCCTGCAGCGTGCCCGCCCAGCAGCGTGCCCGCCCTGCAGCGTGCCCGCCCTGCAGCGTGCCTGCCCTGCAGCGTGCCCGCCCTGCAGCGTGCCCGCCCTGCAGTGTACCTGCCCAGCAGCGTGCCCGCCCTGCAGCATGCCCGCCCTGCAGCGTGCCTGCCCTGCAGTGTGCCCGCCCAGCAGCGTGCCCGCCCTGCAGCGTGCCTGCCCTGCAGTGTGCCCGCCCAGCAGCGTGCCCGCCCAGCAGTGTGCCCGCCCTGCAGCGTGCCCGCCCAGCAGCGTGCCCACCCAGCAGTGTGCCCGCCCAGCAGCGTGCCCGCCCTGCTCTTCAGCTCTCCTAGCCACTGCGACTCTGGTCCAGGCAAGTGTCCTTGCTCTCCCTGGCCTGTCCCCCATCGGCGGGTCTGCAGCTCCATCACTGCTACTTTGTTCATGACAGCAGCTGCCACTCCAGCCACCCCCACCCCCGCCGCCGCCCAGGGCACAGCGTCCGATTCGTGTTTCTAGAAGCTGTTGCACACGACTGCGGAATGACCAACCTCTACCTTACTTCTCCCCTGACTTGTCTACACTGCTGAGTCCTGTCCACTCTGCTGAGTTCTGTCTGTCCACACTGCTGAGTCCTGTCCACTCTACTGAGTTCTGTCTGTCCACACTGCTGAGTCCTGTCCATTCTGCTGAGTCCAGTCTACACGGTTGAGTCCTGTCCACACTACTGAGTCCTGTCTACACTGTTGAGTGTTGTCCACACTGCTGAGTCCTGTCCACACTGTTGAGTCCTGTCCACTCTGCTGAGTTTGGTCTACACTGCTGAGTCCTGTCCACACCGCAGAGTCCTGTCCACACTGCTGAGTCCTGTCCATTCTGCTGAGTCTGGTCTACACTGCTGAGTTCCGCCTTATTTGTTCACTTTGTCATCTCAGCCTGAAACCTAGCAGCCCCCTTCTCCCTGCACCCCCTCACACAGATCCTTTCCCTCCTCCCGCCTCCATTGAGAAGGGGAAGCCCCTCTAGGTGTTACTTCCCTCACTACCCCCCCCCACCCAGCAAATCACATCACTGAGGCCAGACAAGGTGGCCCACTTCGGGGAATGGGATCTACAGGTAGGCAACAGAGTCAGGGACATCAGGAGCTGGCTTTTCAACGCTGTTGGACTGGTTAGCTAGCTTTATCATGGAGAAGGTCCTTTTTGTGATAACAGACAAGGAACCATGATTTTAGGACACAAGGATACAGGCTGCAGAAAAGAATCTTTTTTTATTCGATATATTCTTTATTTACATTTCAAATGATGTCCCCTTTCCTGGATTCCCCCCTCCCCAAAAGTCCCATAATCCCTCTTCCCTCCCCCTGTTCCCCAATCACCCCCTTCCCATTTCCCTGTTCGGGTATTCCCCTACACTGCTGCACTGAGCCTTTCCAGGACTGGGGCCCTCTCCTTTCTTCTTCGTGGGGATCATTTGATATGTGAATTGTCTCTTGGGTATTCCAAGCTTCTGGGCTAATATCTGCTTATCAGTGAGTGCATACCATGTGTGTTCTTTTGTGATTGGGTTACCTCACTCAGAATGATATTTTCCAGTTCCACCCACTTGCCTAAGAATTTTATGAATGCATTGTTTTTAATAGCTGAGTAGTATTCCATAGTGTAAATATACATTTTCTGTATCCATTCCTCCGTTGAGGGACATCTGGGTTCTTTCCAGCTTCTGGCTATTATAAATAAGGCTGCTATGAACCTAGTGGAGTATGTGTCCTTATTACATGCTGGGGAATCCTCTGGGTATATGCCCAGGAGTGGTATAGCAGGATCTTCCAGTAGTATCATGCCCAGTTTTCTGAGGAACCGCCAGACTGATTTCCAGAGTGGGTGTACCAGCTTGCAATCCCACCAGCAGTGGAGGAGTGTTCCTCTTTCTCCACATCCTCTCTAGCACCTTTTTTCTCCTTTCAGTCCAGCGGCCGGAAGGCCATGATCATAGTGCCCACAGCTGGTTTCTCCTGAGACTTTCCTCGAGGCTTGTGGAAGGCCCTCTTCTGGTTGTCCCTTCATAGCCTCTGCAAAGAAAACTCCCCTGCTGTCTATCAGGACACTACTATTACTGCTAAGGTTCCATCCTAAAGCCTTCATTTCAACTTCATCATCAAAAAACAATTATCTCGATAGTTATGTTATGAGGTTGTGAGGCTGCTGGTGAGGACACAGAGGACCTTCTGAGGGACACAGATGGGCCCACAGAACTCAGTCTCCTCCTACCACATTGCCAGTGACTCCCCCACTTCAAGGGTGACAACCACTAACACTTGCTAGAAATTGCCGAATGTACCTGGGGCCAGAATAGCCCAGATCAGAACCACGGGGGAGTTTGGATGCTGACTGCACATTGTAGTTACTAGCAGAAATTAGACTAAAACCCCCAAAAGGGACACAGAGGTTCTGATTCAAATGGAGTTGGGGTAAAGATATTTTGTCAAAGTGTTTCCAAAGCTTCTAACATGTAGAAATCCAGGGAGTGTGCCAGTGAATAAGACAGACATTAAGCAACAAATTTTATGATTAACATTTTCAAACATGTAATATATATTATTTTGCAACATATTCTTTAATAGCTATCTGGAACATTTTTCTGCACCATGAGATAATGCCTAATAAAATTTTTAATGACTGTTGAAAATATTGTAGGTTATGTAATCAAGGTCCTGGTACATATCCTGGAGAAAGAAGAGTACTGAGGAAACCCAGTAAAGTGGAGGTGTGGAGCCATCGGCAGAGCTGTGTTGGTCAGTTCCTCGGGTTAAAGTTTAAAAGGTGGAACCAGAGTCAAAAGGGTGACCGTGGGCTGACAAGGTGGCTCAGTGAGTAAAGGCGCTTGTGGCTCAAGCCTGGGCGATCTGAGTTCAATACCCGAAACCCACATAAAGGTGAAAGGAGAGAGCTATGTCCCTAAAGCCATCCTGGACGTCCACATGTCCTCCGTGTCACAGCCACCGACCCACTAAATCATAATAACAAAATAAGCTTTTAAAAGAAGGTAGATATTTTGTGGCCACTTAGTTGCTCGGGAGAGTTGTACTAACCTGTGGTTTAATCCTTGAGTATTTCAGCTTTGGGTCTGAACTTGAACGCCATTGGTTACTAACGCTGAGTGCCCCCCTAATCGCTGTGCATTCCTTGCCTTTCACCCTTTGAGGATTGCTGGCTTGTGACATTTGTTCTGTGAAACAATACTTAAATTTTTCTTACAGATCTGTAAGGGCTTGTTGTGAGGATATAATTATCTGGTGAGGTTGTGAATGGTCTTTATCCAGTGATTCTTTGTCTTTACTCTTTGGATGTATTTATTTCTAGAGGCTTCCTTGACATGGTTAGGAGTGTGTGGTTTCCCCAGCATCTCTCCTCTCGCGCCCTCCTCCTCCCTCCCTCTCTTTCCATTTTATTCATAGAAAACATCTTCATAAACTTTTCTATGTCATGACAAGATCAACATTTGTCCAGAGGCCAGAGGAACTGACTCTTCAAGGAGCTGGAGTGACCGGCAGTCGAGAGTCACCTCCTGTGTGTGTTAGGAGCTGCATCAAGTCCACTGGGAGAGCGCGCATGCACGGAGCCTCTGGGCCTCCGCTCCAGCCCGTGCTTGTTACTGTTACTATTATTATTATTATTATTATTATTATTATTATTGAACACTTGATTTTCTAACTCTGTTTAGAGCGATATGTCACTAAGGACTGAAGTTACGTTTTATTCCAGGCAGTTACACAGTTGATCAGGAACGAACTCTCGACTGTTTTGCTTTATTCCATAAATTTGAAATGCCACCTCTCTAGCCTAAATTCCAATCCGATTGCCAGGCCTGTTTAGGTACTTTTTAATTCTACCCATTGACTTATTTACTAGTTTTACAATTTGTTTTAGCAATTGAAGTTCAAAGTCACTTTGTTCTTGATGTTTTTCAAAAGAATTTTTGAATTCAAAAATTTTAAATGTTTTAAATTTCAAAGTTTTCTGTTGTTCAAAAGCAAAATGGATTTGTGAGTGAAAGTCCATTAACTCACATGGGATGTGTGACTTCCCCACACCAGCCCTCACCATTCAGACATGAGCTGGCCCATCTGCATTCTTTCTTCACGGACCCGTACGGACCAGGATATTTCCACATGAAGGTCCTGTACGTAGCTCTGAGGAAAGGAACAGTTTATGTGTGAGACTCACTAGGACATACATCACTGCTTCTGTGAAGAAGGAGAACGCTGAGCTCTCCGCTGTGAAGTTGGGTTATTAATATCAGCGGCTGGCTATCTTAATATCCCGGAGTGTCATTACAGGTCATGTGAGTGATGTTAACTTGGTTACATTTGTCTCCCTTGGGTTCTTGTTTATTATCCTTTTTCTGAACTGGGCAACTGTCTAGAAAAAAAAATTATATGCAGTAGAAGTAGTAAGTGCTCTTTGACTAACTGGTAAGTTTGGGCCTTTTTATCTGTTCTAATATGAGACTGGACAAAGTTCCAACAGATGGGTGAGTTCTCCTGACCTGCTCAGCCTTTTGTTATGAAATCATACAGACTCACAAACAACCATGAGAGTTCTTACTAAAGTTATGTAATTTGGAAAGTTTACTAGGAGGGAGTATGGCTTTGTTGTTGTTCTTTTGTTTGAAAGAATCTTCCCATTAAAATGTCTTGGTCCAATCAATCCCTTGGCAGTCCTTTTCAATTTCTTCTGTGAAATTTATTTGTTCAGATTCTGGGTGTAATTTTGACAACCTAGACTTTCACAGAAAATGATTTTTCCATTTTTTTTATTTTTCTAAATAACTGTATGTTGTGTCTATAGATTATGTACCCCTTTTTCTCCAAATTTTGAACATTTTTGTATTAAATGTATTTATGAATTATATTCTTTATAAATTCTTTGATGTGTTTTACTTTTGTGAATTTTTTTACTTTTCAAAAAGTATATAATTTCAAATTTTAGTTTATTTCTTAAAAAAATATTGCCAAGATCATCAGGAATTATAGTTTGTTCCTCTAACTCAAGACTGGAGAATCTCATCTCATAAGTTCACATGCAAGTTTCTCTAAATTTGAGGTTGGGAGCATGGTAATTTTCATTAACAATTTCTAGATTTGTTTTAAAATACATATAAAATAGTTTCTAGATTCCTTCTAGGGTGAAGACGCATTTAAATGCTCTTAATTTTTAGAACTAATTGTGCCTCTTTTCCTTGTTATAAGGGCTTGAGAGGTGGCTTATTGATTAGGAGCACGCACTGTTCTTCCACAGGATCCAACTTTGATTCCAATGACCAGTGGGGCTCGCAGCTCTTGGCTACTCCAGCCCTACAGGGATCCGAGTCCTCTGAGGGCACCTGTATTCACATGTGTGCATGAGCACACACAGATATTTAAAGGGTGTTTGAAGAAATGGGTCAGGTCTGGCTTCCAGCACCCTCGCAGTGGCTTACAACGGTCAGAACTCCAGTTCTACTGAATCCAGTGTCCTCTTCTGGTCTCTAAGGGCACCAGGCATGCACAGGCAAAATACTCACCGACAGAAACACCCTCCCTCCCAAAAAAAACCTCCCAAAACAGAACAAAGCAAAGCAAAGGAAAGCAAAACCACTGGTAGAAAACAAAACAAAACAAAAACAAAAACAAAAACACACATACAACAATAAAAAAACACAAAACAAAATAAAATCCCATTAAAAAAAATCATAATACTTGCTTTTCTTAGATTAAATTCCTCTGACTGGTCTTCCTTACTGGCTTCAGACACAACTTTAACATTGTGAAAACAAGTCTCTCAGACTCTTTGAGTGTTTCTAACTTTGTAACCAGTTTGCCCAGTGCCAGTCACCCCTCACACTCTCCTGCTTATTTATGGTCCAGTATGGTCCTGCTCTGGGCCTCCATCGTGTGTGCCCCTTAAGCTTAGCACCTAATGTTTTGTTACACTGATGTGTCTTGTGTCTATTGTGCCGTTAGGTGGTGAGCTCTCTGGGGTCTTGGCCATTTTGAGAGCTGTGCACAGTATGTACCAGTCACAGTGAATGCTGGCTGAATTAACGTTGACTGACAATGAGCACATGGCACAAGCTTCCCCAGCTAACGGGGCTGACACCTTAGATAAATGCTGCTGTTGACACCACTGATCCCCAGCAAAACTCCAGATACAAAGGAATATTTGTAAAGCAGGTGGAGTCCCCGTTCTGTTTGTGGACAACTGCTAGTTATAGACGGCAGTTGTCAACACGAGTACTTTGTGTAGAGATAGAGGAGAAGCAGTCTGGATGTGGGAATAGTGGATCCTGAGGTGCTTCCAAGACCTCTGCCCTGCTCTCACAAAGGCTTTGGGCTCTCAGCTTCACAGCAGTCAGGAAAGGACAGTGGAATTCTAATAGCTAATAGCGAACAAACAAACAGCAAAAGGTATTGTAGTGATGCCCAACACAAAGACCTCGTTTTATTTTAGGATGAATTTTAACTCCTTAGCTCCCTGAAATAAGATGAGGAGTTTCCTGTGTTGCACATTTATTTCAGTGAGGGTCTAATTGGATTTTCAAAATTTCTGTGATCCAGAAAAGCTTAGGAAGGACCCCAAACCCCAGGGTTGTGAGTCCTTATGGAAAAGGAAGAGCTTTGTTCCTTTGCAAGGGTTGGCAACTGAGTACAGAGTAGAACCTCCATTGAAGGCATTGTGCTCTTCAATAGGGGTGAGCCAAAGAGACCATGACCCTGACTTTTAAAAAACTAAAGATATAACTGAAGATTTTACACACACACACACACACACACACACACACACACACACACACACACAGAGAGAGAGAGAGAGAGAGAGAGAGAGAGAGAGAGAGAGAGAGAGAAAGAAAGAGAGAGAGAGAGATTAAAATAAAGCATGCAAATGTGACCAGAATTCTGGACCGATGCAAGTAGGTTGTCCAGAGCCTAAAGTGTCCTTTTCTATCTATAGGATACTAGAGAAAACATTTCATGAACACAATGCCATGCTTACAGCAAAAGAGGAAATTTGCATTTGGGAGATGGAGAATTTTCTATAAAACAGCTCAACACATGACCCTTGCTGAGATTTGAAGGGCTTAACTGGGAGGCCTGTATGGAAAGGAAGAGGAACTGGACTTAGGGGAAGACTAGAGTCTCTTCACATAGTCAGCCTGCTGAGGGAACGCACGATCCTCGGTAAAGGATAGCGGAAACCTCCTGCTCTCTATCCAGGGTTAGAGTACCAGCTTCGAGAGTGAATCCTGAGCTGATGCGGAACACTATGATTTGTCTAAAAATCCCAACATCATTAAAGGCAAACGGGAAGCTCAGAAGTTAGATAGACCAATGTGAGTGAAAAAAATAACTGAACAGCCTGGAAGAGGGGTTACATTTAATCTAAATCTTTCCAACGAGAAGAAAGCGCTGAGAAACAAAGAAACAAGAACAGAAGGTGATGAGACAGGAACAGCCGGCTAGAAAGGTCAGAAACCCCGGCCATTAAGAAGTGGTTATGGGGGGGGGATGATTGGGGAATAGTTGGGGGGAGAGGAATTATGGGACGTATGGTGGGGGGGGGAACTGGGAAAGGGAAAAGCCTTTGGAATGTAAACATAGAATATAGAAAATAAAAATTAAAAAAAAATCTATATACGTTTTCATGTATTAAGAACATCATTTTACAATTCTTTTGGATTAAAAATTATTTTTATAGTAAAAAAAAAAAAAAGAAATAGTTACCAGAATAAAAACCAAGCAGGCTACGGTGTTTAGTTGTCAAGTCATGCAAACAACATGAAAATAACACATATATTACTTTACCATCATGTGGAGAGTTTAGGCATTGATTAACTGGTTTATTTCAGTTCAGAGTCTCCAGAAGGTTGTCGTTAAGACATCAACCAGATCTTTGAATCTGAAGACACTGCTTCTAATTTGCCTAGCTGGCAACAACCAAAACCAAAACCAAACCAACTAACTAACCAACCAACCAAACAAACAAACAAAAAACCCAGTTTCCCCTCAGGCGAGCCTCCCTAGAGCACAGTCTGGTGCTCCTCTATGGCAGCTGTTGGCCTCTTCCACAGTAGGTGACTCTAGAGACAGGAGATGGTGGCTTCAGTACGCTGCTAACCAGCTCTTTAAGCTTGTGTACTGTCACTTCTGTCATAGTCTCTTCTCTAAATGGGACTCAACAAAATTAGCCCTAAGAGAAGAGGAATTTGATTCCTTCTCTTGAAGGAAGGATCATCGGAGACTTTATAGGTGTATTTTAAAATTTCACAGTGGCCCATGGACTAAACGAATTAGGAAACCAGAAAGCTGAGGTGAGAAATAGTCCAAAATGTAGCAGGAAATTCTAAAGAGATGAAAAACCATGAAGAGAAAGTTAAGAGACCATAGGACACAGCAGTGAACTCCAGCACATGCATAACAGGAGCCCCAGGAGGACACAGAAAGAGGGGCGCAGGGGCGGTATTTGATTATATGTCTTTGAGAATTTCCTGAAGAGTCATTCCAGATGGACAATGGTGCTGATGAAGGGGGAACAGTGCAGGTGCCAGTTCTCCACGTGTGCTGCGTGCCCACACGGGTACCGGAATGGTGAAGAGCTGTGCGGGAGCAGCAGCAGCAAGGCCTCGCTACAACCTGAATGACCTCAGAAATGCCACCGGCTTTAGGAGGATGTCGTGGGGGATTCCAGGTATGGAGGGCGAACGTAATCATTTAGTGTTTAGTCAAGAGAGACCAGCTGTGTTGGGCAGCCGTGCTGGTCCACACACTCTCTACCCATCTTCCACAGATCCTGAGCCAACTTCCTCCCCAACTCTCATGAACAAGAGCCTCACAAAGCTGGGAGACAGGGACTTGGATCCCAGGGCCTAGTGGCCGGGCCCGGGGCCCCGTGCTTGGACCTGCCCAGCTCAGGCTCTTTCTGCCCAGGCTTTTCTCTCCCAGGCCCTAAATATCAAAGTGCTTCTGCCAAATGAAGACATTTTTTTTTTCTTCAGCACCAAGGCCTCAACTTGCCACATGCCTGTTTATTTTCAAGCTCCAAACTGTAATTAGTAGCCAGGCTTGGTTTCCCTATAGACTCGAGACAGGAGTAAGTGTTAATTTGAACATTTGCAACTAGCAAATGCCTTCCCATTGGCCGAATACAACATGGCAGTTTAGAGAGCTGCTGGATCCCTGGAGGAAGATGGGGGTGGCAGGGAGTCGGGCCGGCACTATCGGTTGACATCATCACTAGGGAAGACCCTAGTCCAAGATAGAAGCGGCAGGAGGCAGACAGTCAGGCCAGAGCCCGCCAGGGGGAACAGCCACTCCTTGAGTGAGAATAAGAACTGGAGGGGGGATCAGATGCATACACAGGGGAAGCATCCTCTGGCCACGCAGAGTGTGAGCCAAGTGGCTTCTTACAGTCAAACCTTGACCTTCATTTCCTGATCTCCTCCAGCTCCTGGCTGAGGCTGCGAGCTGTGCCTGTGTGCCGCAGTTAGTGTTTAAGGCTCAGTAAAGGGGGATTTAGGGGAAGAAGCTTAGGGGAGAAAAGGAGACAGAGACAGTGGCGAGGAGAAGGGCAAGCAGCCACATTGATCCAATTCGCTGCGTGGACTCTCCCTGTGGATTTGCAGTCTGCTCACTGTCCCTCCTGTTGCTGTGGCTGTTTTCTTGGTCTGCATAGTTTTTATATAATAATAATAATAATAATAATAATAATAATAACAACAACAAGAACAAGAACAATAATAGATTTATTTATTTATTTATTTATTTATTTATTTATTTGTTTGTTTGTTTCTGTTTAGCTCCTTTCCAGCTATTTACAAATTGGGTAAATAAAGGGCACACACTTTCTCTCTCTAATGGTCACTTGTTCTGCCTGTCACGGCCCCTCTGCTCCATTCTCTCGGTGTCTCTGTTTCCCTCTGTGTAATGGTGTCTTTGTCAGGGAGTCTCTCCATCACTAGCCTTCACTCTTTGCACCAGTGTGCGCCCAGCATCCAGGGTAGCCGCATGCCAACCGCGTGTGCAGCAGTCACGCCCCGGCACATCGAGAGGCGTGCTTCCTGCCTCGGCTCCTCGGGTGCTGTGCCCGCTGAGGAGCGCTGCCTGTCTCAGCTATCTGGGTGACTCTGGGCAGAAGCCCACTGACCAGGTTGCTGTGGGTGCAGCCCGAGTCCTGGCCTCCTCATGTGGCTGTGCTGAGGGCCAATCTGTAGGAGAGCTTGCTTTGGGGGACCACGGGAAGTAATATGAAAGCTTGAAAACAAACAAGAAAACAAGCAACACTATTCTTTCCTCTTTGGTGAGAGAATAAAACCGGAGGTGCTTGCAGCGACTGTCGGGAAGGCCTTCACTGGGTGTGTGGGGAGGGCCGCGCCACGCCTTTAGATGCCCTGATATGGAGAGGGGACTCGTGAACGTTGGTTTGGGTAAAGGGATTGGCTCAGAGGAGGAATTGGACCCACACGTGAGGGCCACAAACATCACGGTGGCATGGAGGACGAGGGACTCCCTGGTACCTGGCCACAGCTTCGCAATCATGTGGGAACGAGGCAGGTTTGTTTGTGGCTCAAGAATTCTTCCAAACCCTGAGGGAACGTTCACTACACTGGAGGGAAATCTGTGGCTCCCTCTGATGCTGCACGGGGCTGGGGTGAAGGCAAGCTTCGCTGGATGTTTGCCACCCTGGGGCTTTGGCTTTCTCTATGATGGATTGACATGCAGGGGCCCCTGCCATACTGCAAAGTGTTTGGGAAAACAGGATAAGGGCCAGCTGCCTACAGGTTGTCTTCTGTCTCTGGCAGTGTTTCAGAGCAACCTGACCCCTGGGACCCAGACTCATTAGCAATTGAGCAAAGACAGGTATCTGGCAGTCTGTCCTGTCCCTTGTGTTTAACAAGAGTGCCGACATTTCACCCGCAGGTGTGTGCAGGATTCTAACCATTAGCTTCAATCCTCCAGAATTCTAAAGGCGCCTACTAAGTGCCTCAGCTCCTTCCCCTTGCATAAGCCCCAACCACTCCACCTCCTCTCTCTCCTCCTCCTCCTCCTCCTCCTCCTCCTCCTCCTCCTCCTCCTCCTCCTCCTCCTCCTCTTTCTCCTCTCCTCCCCCTCCCTTCCAAGTTTCTTATGTCCTATTGTCCTTTCAGCCTGGTGACCTGCACTCCTTTCTTTTGCCCCAGGAATGGTTCCCTAATGAACAAGGAAGGCTCTTTGTTACATCTTAGTGATCTCTCTCTCTCTCTCTCTCTCTCTCTCTCTCTCTCTCTCTCTCTCTCCTTGCATCTCCTTTGTATCCTGGAAGACTTTGTATTCCATGGAAGGATAGCATGGAGACTGGTACTTTTATTTGTTGGGTTTATTGTCAAATCCCCAAGTCTAGAACTGTGCCTAGAATATGGTTGTGGATCAATATTATATTTTATTATTTAATATCTATAATTTTGAGCGAATGGATCAACTAAATTCAAAGACTGGTGAGTTGTAAAACATACTTTATCTCTGTGGTAGGAAATGGCTGAAACTAGAGCGTCAAGTCCCCACCCCCCACCCCCCACCCTGGCACCCAAGTCTCACACCCAGGTCGTCATCTCCTCATGCCTAGGAAAGGCAAGTCCCCTAAGTAAGTTTTAAAGATGTCCTTTTCTTTCTCCAGGCTCTCTGGGACCCTAGAATGCCCTGTTTTGGCTCTTGGGAAAGCTGCCATACTTTCAGGACAAAGATGATTTCTCTCCCTGTTCTCCCAGGCCCTCGGCTTCACTAGGTGACCTCAGGAGACAGGCTGATCAGCCGCTCACAGCCATTCGACCCTGGGGGGCAACAAGGCATCCACCATGCCCACCTCTGTCTCCATTGTGCTGGGAAGAGGGGACGGGTGGCCCCCTCTGTGAGCCTCCCTCGCCAGGCCGCCCTTGCATGGCCCACTGTGTCAACGGGACATCAATCTGCTTCTGCATGGGGATGTCAGATCTGGTGACATGGCCTTCGACAAAGCGTGCCTGTGAACGGCAGCTGTCCGGAGCTGTCCCTCTCCGAGGACTACCCCTTCTTAAGGTATGAGCTGGAAAGCAGACAACAGAAACAAAATTCTTTGGGTTGTCTGGAGGGCTATTTTTACCACATGCAGGAGATGGAGTATTCCTTGTTTAGAACATTTTCAGTTCGCCAGGGGCCCTGTGGGGGCAAAGACCCGAGGGGGAAAGGGAGCTAAACTCTCTGGACACACACTGCTTCTCCAGACGGCTAGAGTATGAGGGATGTGTGCTTCAGGGGAGACTCTGCGACTTCTAGACAGTTTCTTCCACCCACGGGCAGCCCAGTCGGCAGGCCCATTCCAAACCAGCCGTGCCATCCCTGGCGTGAGGGCTACACAATGCCACGCCGCCGAGGTGATGGTGGCTCCTGTGGCCGGAAGAGAGCTTGAGAGGCGCTGTGAGGAAGCCAGCAGCTCCTGACTGGCCAGCTCTCTTATAAAATCATAAATCAAACCTGCATTTCTCTGAAAGCAAGAAAAATCACCCACCCACCTTTTGATTACACTTTTACACAAATTAAAGTCATTTTCCTTTCCGACAGTATTGACTGCAGGGTTCAATTTAGTCCGGCAGGTGCTGGGTAACGGGAGTATGCTAAGAGCAGCCCAGATAACAGCATCCCTCTCCAGAACGAGGATTCTCTGAGGAGGGGGAGAGGGACGAGGGAGAAGATAAAGAGGGGAGACTCCCCCCGCCACACACACAACTCCTTGCAAACACATCTCAGCCCTGTGTGGTGCTGTTGCAGCTGCTGTGACTGCTGCCTGGCTGCGTGGAAGATGGCACCTCGGTGCCCTGCCACACTCGGTCTCCTTGGTACCGCAGCACCGCTCGGCTCCTTGTCACTGAGTGGATGATGATTATCTGCACCAGGGTCTCAAGGGTGCTCGAGCTCGGCTGGCGATTGGAGCTGCGGTGCTTCAGCTGAAGGATTTTAAAAGCTAGCCGAGGCCAAAGAACCATTACCAGTCACTTGCTGTGTGATGCCTGTTGAAGAGGGGCTGGTGTGGAAGGAGGGGTGCTGGGGGGGGCTGGGGAGGGCATGATATCTTCATCCCCCGCTCCTCTCGTGCCCCCCCTCCCACCTCGCTACCTCCTCGCGCCTTTTTTAGCCACGGTACCCTTGCTGAGGCATGCCAAGGTTATGTCAGCGTGGTCTGAGAATCTATTGATCACAGCCATCAAAGATCTTTGCAGGAGTTTAGGGATTTGGTGCTTTGCATACTCCCCCCTCCCCCATTTCAGTTAACTCCTCCAGTCCCGGCCTTGGGCTCCCACTGCCTCGGAGCCGAGCTGTTGACAAAACTTGCTAATTTCCGTGACAGTTGCTTTCTGAACTGTACTCCGAAGGCTGTCAGATCCATTGTAATTCCTATTATAACAGAGCTCAGGTGTGTGACCCAGGCGAAGAGGAGGGGAGGGGTTGGCTGAGACATAGCAAAGGGAAAACATGGGTCTAGATACTAGTCTTCACCTCCTCTTGGGTGCGTGTACACAAACCTATGCCCTAGTGTGTGCATGCGCACACATGCATGTGCATGCACAGGCACACGCACACACACACACACACACACACACACACATGCATACGCACACACAGGCACTCACACGCACCCACACACATGCACACGCACACCTTGTCTCCCCTTGAAGCATAGTAGAAGAAAGACCCGGTGAACAAAAAGCGTCTTGTTCTACTCAGCTGAGTTTTCACTGAACACGTGAACCCCGCATGCGCACTGTGACCTCAGCTCTTTCTGTTCATGCTTGCTGCATGCGGAGTGAACGTGGGTGCCCAGGCAGGGCAGGTGACAGAACAGACAAGAATCCAGGCCCCAGGACAGCTCTCGCACACACAGGCCCAGCCAGCCAGAGGGCACTGGCACCTTCCTCTGTGCCGCGCAGGCGATGGCTGAGGCAGTATTTCCCCTGGTGTAGTCTGCAGAAGCATAATGTACACTCACATATAACGCAGTGAGCACTGTAGGCCTGAATAGTGCAGCAGTGAGAAGAAGAGTGGAACGTTTCTCCTTGGAATAGGGAGACAGAAATAGAAGAAAGGAATAGAGAAGGACAAAGTTCCCGGTCACAAGGCTCGAAGGAAGCAGACTTGTTTCCCAGCTCAAAGCTCCCTTGTCACGGGAGGCCTCTGTGTCAGCTAGTCCTGTCCGGCTGCAAAGAAAAAGACAGGGAGACCGCAGTCCAGGGAGACGCCCACTTGTCTCTTACAGTGAGCGAGGGGTGGCGGCTGCCTTGAAAGCTTACCCTGGGTGGCTCAGGCATGAGGAACCCCTCAGGGATGGGGACACCCTCAGACCTTGAGGTTGTGGCCAGGCTGTATGTATTTCTAGAGGGAGCTCGCATGAAGGGGACAGAATCCTGGGCTGCTCGGGGACCAGCATGCATTCTGCGGGCAGGAGGTGATTTGCTTAGCCCCTGCTTAGCAGGGCTGCCTCTGCTCCTCCCTAGCCGTGATCCCTGGAGCCTCTTCTGGGAAGTGGTGTCTTTGAAGATCCTCCAGGGGCAGAGCATGAGTCACCTGGCTGGAGAGAGAGAGAGAGAGAGAGAGAGAGAGAGAGAGAGAGAGAGAGAGAGAGAGAGACAGAGACAGAGACAGAGACAGACAGAGACAGACAGAGACAGAGAGAGAAGGAGGAGGAGGAGAAAGAGGAGGAAGAGAAGGAAGAGGAGGAGGAGGAGGAGGAGGAGGAGGAGGAGGAGGAGGAGGAGGAGGAGGAGGAGGAAGCAGCCAGAGCCCAGTGGTCCCCCAGCCTGCCAGGAGCTCTTATCTGTCCCTGACCCTGAGGTGCGTGAAGCCTCCGCTAAGCCCTGGGCGTTTCGGCTTTATCGTTGCCTTGGAAGGGGCTCTAGGGCTCCAGCTGGAATCCCAGAGGGCCTGCAGGATCCTTGTCTTGGCAGTTCAGAGTTGGTGGCATATGTGGCCAGGAGAGTGACTTCCTCGGAGGAGGAGGAAAGGTTGGAGCAGGGGTCAACTGCAGCCTCCCCGGCCCTCTCGCTGAGAAGGCAGAGCCCTTGGCCTGTGTCCTCTGGATGGAAGCATGGCGGACGGAAGCCATGTTTCCTCGCTGCTCTCCCTTCCCTGCTCTTCCTCGCCTTCTTTCCTGCTTCCGCTCCCTGTCTCAGTCGTTCATTTCTTCACCACTGGGAGAACGGCTTTGTCCGATCCTCCTCAGATGTATCATGAGCATCTCCACGTCAGCTATCCTGCAGTCACACACTGACTTTGTATGCACAATGTGGCTTCAGTCCACAATAAAATCCTGACCAGCCAAGCCCCAAACCAGTAAGCCTATCATCTCTCTCCAAAAAAAAAAAGAGATTTGCTTTTAAGCAGCACGGAGGTAAAACATGTGTGTCTAGGAGTAAACTTTATATATTTGCTGTGTCACTGCAAACTTGAACTTGGATTTTGTGCTATGCAACAGACATAAGTATGAAAACTATCTTCAAACTCCAGTGCCATCTCCAGGAGGCCTGACCTCTTCCTCCCCCTCCTCCCCCTCCTCCCCCTCCTCCCGCTCCTCCCCTTCTCCCTCTCCTCCCTTTCCTTCCCTTCCTCCTCCCACTCCTCTCCCTCCTCCCCTTCCTCCCCCTTCTCCCCTCCTCCTCCTCCCACTCCTCTCCCTCCTCCTCCTCTCTCTCCCACCGCTCCCCAACCCCTACCTGGTTCCAGAAAGTTCCAGTTCTACCCGTTTTCAGTCATTTCTCCTTTAGGTGCCAGTGCGTCTCTGCTACCTTTGTAGCGAGGAGCCGGCTGCCTCCCCGGCTGGCTCTCTGGGCCCGGTTGTTTTGTGATCTTGTCATTTTAATGAGAGCCCGTCGATAACTGTGGAGGGGTGCTGACGACATCACAAAGGAACTCACTTTTAACAAGTCAACGGTGGATGAGGTGCCAGCAGGATGGACCAGAGGATTAGAGTATTTGTGCCAAAATATTAGCCGCGCACACAGAATGAGCTCTCCTCAGGGTAGATACTTCTCTCTGGGCAAGTCTGTGTTTAAAACCTTTATCCTTGTTTTGCTTAAAGTATCACAATGAGCTTGGCTTTTTCACAGTTACGTATGTATATTTTCACAGTTGTTTTAATCAGAAAAAAAATTAATGTGCTTTTGATAGCTCAGAAATCTATCACTGGGAAAAGCCTTGCAAAAATGTGCTCAGGAGCAAAGTAGAATCCTCAATTTTATATATTTCCAGGCTATTTGAGAACCACGAAGTTTCCCCTAAATATTTTCTTTAATAGTTCTTGCCTAAATCAACCTAACAGCTTCTTTGATAATCTCTTTTGAATGGACGTGGGGCTTGCTATTGTTAACCCAATGTGAACTGTTTGTTGCTGGGGGAAAACACAATCACTGTTTTTGCTCATACTGGAAGTATTTCTTCAAGTAAAATACACCACATAGTGGGTGTGCGGGACGGACACCTCCTTGATGGCTTTATGTATGTGGCTGTGGCCAGGGTCCCCGAATGCTCACAGGCCATGTGAGGAAGGGACTTCACTCCTGCTTCTTCAGGTCTCGGCCTCTGCACACACAGAGGCTCTGGGGTCCAAATGCTGGTGTAGTGACAGAAAGCAGTTGGGGTAGCGCTGCCTGTGCCCGCCCCGCGCCACCCCCCAACCGCGCCACCAAGCCACACGTAACTAGAGGAGGAGAGATAGGCAGGGACAGGAGAGAGCAGCAAGCCTCCATCTGCCCCGTTTGCCTGGCCAAAAAGGCAGATTTGAAGTCGAAAAGGGCTCAGTGGATTAATGCGGACCTTAATACTGAAGCAATGTGTGTTTACTGCTGGTGACCACAAGACATAAATCTCGCAAGCACAATATACAATGCAACTCGGCCCCCAGTTTTTTCCCCCTTCTCCAGTCTCAATTTGTGTGTGTGTATGTGTTAAGTGCCGTTGAAAAATAGTGACCTTTAATAAAGGATTGTATCCTGCGACTATTTTCCCAGACACACAGTGACCTTTCAAACCAGACTGAGGTGAGGGGGGTGTGGAGTTTGGACTTTGAACCGGCCAGACCCTGCTGTGCTCCTCTGTGAGCCCGGCCACTGTTTATTGTGTCACCAGGGAGCGTTCTGTATGCAAAGCAGGCTGGGCTGGCAGCCTGGACCTTTGCAAATCAATTTGTCTGTGAAGGCGAGTCCACTGGAGTGAAAGATGGTCTAACAGGGCACACTGCCCCCTCTCTTTGTGACATCATCGCCAATGGTACTCTTGTCAGTCATGTCTTCCCAAAAGGACTGGGGGTGGGCACGGTGCTAGGGTGGGGGTGGGGTGAGGATGGGGAGTGGGAGGGGTTACTCTTCCTGAGCCAACCCTGGCCTGAGAGACTAGGGGACAAAGCTGAGGCTGGAGGACCTGCCTGACTGGGGGGTGGTGGGGGGAGGGCACCATTGATGTGCGAAGGGCGGATGCTGTCTGGCTGGGGTAGCCAATCCCACCAATTCCTTTCCCTAGGGGGTTTGGGTGCTAAAGACTTAGAGTTCTCAGGAGATGTGAAGGGTCAGGAGTGTTCAGCTTCCACCAACAAAGCTGACATCTGTGAACTTTAACCTTTGACATAAAAACTCTAGTTATATTTCCTTCTGATAGCAACTTTTTAATAAGGGTTAATAAGGTTGTTGTTTTCTTTAGTCTTACCCAAACACACAGCTCAACACAGAGCAATAGCTGAAAAGCCAGAAAAAATAGAAAAATAAAATGAATGTGTTTCCCAATTCTAATGTCTTGAAATCCTTCTAAAGACAGAACAGTCCTGTGGTTTTCATATTATGGCGACTGGACCAATTTCTGTCTAAGCAATTGCTCTCATCCGCCACCCACCAAGGGCAGAGAGAGGGCAAGTCTGGCCGGGTGAGCCAGCCTGATGGTGATGGCTCTCTGGGGGTGGAAGACGCGGTTCCCGGCCTGTGAGCCAGTTAGCACCTCACCTGCAGGACCGGGGACCATCAGTACGGCCTGTTACCACGGCACACGTCAGGTGCATGGGCAAGCCTTGCTCTGTACCTCTTGTCTAGTTAACAGGACTGGGCTGGCCACCAAAGCGCTATAAACTCTGGTTTCTGCATCTATGGAATGAGGCGAGGCAGATCTGCCTATTTTGGTTCCTAGTCGGCAAACACAAGCCTCGAGACAAGCCAGCGGATATGACTGTAGACTATGTAATGGATACAGTAGAATTTGAATGGTGGTTTTGTTGTTCGTATTTTGTTTTATGTTTTGCTCTTCCCATGAACCCAGACTCTATGTCCCAAGTGCTGGGATTGCAGGGCATGCACGCCATGTCTTGGTCTTTCATGAAACACTTGTTTCACGTTTAAGATCTTTAGACGTTTGTGCTTTATTTTTAAAATTACCTTATTATATCTAAGATTGCTGACTGTATCATATACGTAGTATTATGCATATACATACAAACTAAATATTTGTGTGATGCATCATTTTTTTTTCTGACTACCAATGTCTTTTCAGTTGTAACCTGGGGCACAGGACACTAAAATTTATTTGTGTGTCATGTCCGTTCTCTGCGGGGACCACAGGATGATTTGCAGTCGGCGTTGAGCTGACAGGGAGAAAATGTTCTTGGGAGCAGGATTTAGAAATGGAAGTCACTGTGAGGCTGGAGTAGCCATCCGTTTGTAGAGCTCTCAGACGTGCTTGGCACAGGCTCAAGTCTGAAACAAGAGTCTCGAAAACTGCCTAATCTTTAAGTTGAGTCTTAAGTGGAGTTTTGCCATGGAAATGGTGATGAAGGTTGATTGATTGCCCCAGATGTAAAGGACACAGTTTCCCTGACCCCTTCATTCAGGAATTTTCTACAGAAATGAGTGACTTCAGAAATGATATGAACATAGGAACTCCGGAGAGATATAAGGCAGCACTGAGGATGAGGGCTAGCTGATAGCTAAGAGTTGGTTAGATGTCAGAGCTGGAGGCCAAGTGAGAATCCCAGGGCTTCTTAAGCAGTGACGTCTAACAGACAGACAGACAGCAGTGCAACCAACTACAGGGGAGAAAACAGCCTTTTTATTAAAAAGTAATTATATCTAGTTATTACATGTGCATTTATTTTTCATGTGTGTGCACATACACCCCGGTGCATGTATGGAGGCCAAAACACAACTTGGGGAGTTTATTCTCTCTTTCCTCCTCTGCGTCCTAGGGCTTGAAGTCAGGCTGTCTAGCTTGGTTATAAGCTTTAATTCATTGAGGTATTTAACCAATGCCACCAAAAACCAATGTTTTTTTTTTTTAAAAAAATCACAAATTAGTGATACAGAGTGAAAGTTTTGGAAATGCAGGCTTTAAAAGGGGGAGGGGCTGTTTTGATCTTCATTGATGAAACCCTGAGACTTTGGGGTTGAAAGTGGATATCATCTTTATGGAGGAGTCAACTAATGGCACATCCCTTGAATGAAAAAGCAGGACAGGACGGGTGTGGGGAGACCACTTAAGATCTTATTTATTTCCTTCAAAGATGTCAGGCTGCATCATGGACCCTTAAACTTCTTGACTCTAGAGCTTGATCAAACTCAAACAGCAGTGGAAGAAGTCAGCCCGAGGTTTTCCCTCATCTTAAAGAATTCTATTGTACTCACTAAATGGAACTGAGTCAAGCCATCTTATCCAGAGCTCAGAGAGGGGGGGGGGGGCGGGCAGAAACAGGGCCAAGGACAGAAACGTCTTGGAACTGGAAAGCAGAGATGTTCTTCGGAAGGCCGACGCTGCTGTCCTGGGCAGTGCATGGGCTCCATGTTGCCCGACCAGCCAGAGGCAGAGCTGAGAAAGGCCCCCTGGGAAACCGAGGGCAGTATGGCTGACCGTCCTTGCTGTCTTCAGCCTGCAGAGGCCCCCTTGAACCCTTCCCTTCGATGGCTTCTCCATGCTGTCTGGGAAGCTCACTTCTACGGTGAGAGGGAGTCGGGAGCCAGTGCTCAAGGGTGAGCGAGAGGCGGTCTGTGGACTCTGTAAGGCAGTGAAAGGGCACAGGCCTTCTGCACGGTACTGACTTTCCCTCTGCCTGCAAAGGAGGACTAATGGAGCCATCTGCTGCTGTCCCAACCATGCAGCGCGCTCCTTCTCTGGGACCTGGGTCAGTTTGCACCAAGGAGTGAACACCTTGTTCAGCCTCAGGACAGCTATGAGAGGGGTTATGAAAGAGGAAGTGGGAGGGGCCAGGAGAGAGAGAGAGAGAGGTGGGAGGGAGCAGGAGAGAGAGAGAGAGGTGGGAGGGGGCAGGAGAGGTGGGAGGGGGCAGGAGAGAGAGGTGGGGGGCAGGAGAGAGAGGGGGACAGGAGAGAGAGGTGGGAGGGGGCAGGAGAGATGGGAGAAGACAGAGCCAGGTATTCTCATATGTAAAATGGGTAACTTGACAAGAGGACAGAGGCTCCCTCGAGCCTCTGACAGCAAGGTGGGAGCTCCTGGTGTTGTTTCCAGCTGCCTGGACCATTGCAGATGCTTATGAGGGTGAACTCACGGACCTCGGCTAGCGCAGGGCATAGGGAGGACGGTACCCAGTCAGAGGGAGCAGTTGCATTGTATGCTCGCACTGACAAGAGATCGCTCTTCGGTTACAAAGAGAAGACTTGCAGCAGCTGGTGTTCTTCAGGATCGAATCTAAGCAGGCTTGGCACAGAGGAAAGCCGGACAGTGCATGGGTCTGGCATGTGAGCGGTAGGGGTTAGGAGTTCTAGAGAAGACTCCCTGGCTACTGGGAGGGAGAGCTTATGGTGGTAAAGACACAACGATGAGGTTAGTTAATGCAATTTTTATGTCTTCTCATTGTGTGCGAATATAAGCATACATGTATGAAGGCGTCACCATGTACAATGCCACACACGTTCACACCTCTGCAAGTCACCCCAGTCATCTCCTGCCAGAGGCATCAAGGGAGACAGGACCTTACCAGGTAGCACTGCCTGTCCTGAAACTCACTCTGTAGACCAGGCTGGCTTCACAGAGATCTGCTCGTCTCTGCCTCCCAAATGCTGAGATTAAAGTCGTGAACCATGCAGGCTATATTTCAAAGTGTGTAACACAGCGCTGCTGACCCTATGTGTTGTGCAATGAGCCTCTCAGACGTCTTTTTCCCGCGTGGGTGTCTGAACTGTGGGCCTTTGGATCAATACTCCCCTTCTCCTTCCTCCTGGCCCCTGGTAACCATCATTCTGCTGTCTGTCTTTATTCCTTTGACAATTTTAAACTTCTCATATAAGTGGGCACCTGGCTTTCTTTGAAATACATTCACAAATTTGATCTCCAGGTAGGGTCAGTAATATAAGACTCAGGTTACATCACTGCATTTGCATTGTAGACAGAAAAAAATAATTGTGAAATATATATGTACAGCATGTCCCAAATATTTTTGGTTCCCAAATCTTCTAGTTCTGTGTCCTGAGCAGACGCTGTGGCATCCACAGCACATATATTGCCGCCACCGGCGGGGTTCATAGCTGAGCTCTGCAAAGCAGGTGCGCACGCGGGCATTTGGGTCAACAGTTCAGTTTTCCCGGCTCAGTCTGTGCCTGTGGGCCCGACGGAGTGCTGAGGACTTTGAGATCACATGTGTGCAGGCTCCACACCCTATGCATGCTGAGACCGTGTGCCCACTGTCACTCTCCTCTGTCCCTCCATGGAAGGAGGCCACCCAGGTACCCAGGGGAGGAGCAGGAACAGTGCAGGGAGCTCCTAGGTTTGAGCTTTCTGGCTGGGCTGGTAATGCACTGCATTTTCCTTGCTGTCATTTTGAGATGGTATGCAAATTCTACTAAGGATGCATTCCACCTGCCCCCCCCAGACCCGCTGCTCCCTCCAAGGTCCAGCTAGTTGTCCGGGGGAGACCCTTTTGGCCGTCGACACCTGTGGCCAGCGTGGGTGGAAGCCATGTTTCTTTTAGAACTCTCGTCATGGCTGCAAACCATGTCACAGACATAACGGCTGCGCATTCCTTGCTCTGCCTTTCCTGTGCTCATCCACGGCCACCAGAGGTCCCACCCCAATCTGTGCCTCAGTTCTTGTCACCACATTATCTGTCCTCATCCCCGGCACAAACTTACATACATACCTCTCCTGAGAGGTGTGATTTTCTCTGTGTGTTTTTGGAAGACATTTGGGGGGAAAGGTGATTAAACCCTGATTTAAATAAGAGAGGACTCAAGAATCCTGTGGCCCAGTGTCCGGCAGGACAGTAGAAGAGATGCGCACCCCGAGGGCCAGTGGTGGCAGCTCGCGACAGTTTCACCTTCTGTTCGTTTGCTCTAACCTCAGGTGAGCTCTTTCTCCAGAGGGAAACAGCAGTTTCTGACTTCCATGCTTACAGCCTTATGACAGGAGACTCTCCTTAACCAGTTTATCCCTGAGCCCACCAGCGTGACCAGAAGGGTCCACCGACCATCCTTGTGGGCAATGGAACAGTCACTGTGGCCAGAGAGACGAGCTCCTCATTACAAACACTGGGTGCTAGAAAAGGCTCTTTCTAGAAGATTGGAATGTGGTTCTGTTTTCAGAGCAGGGAAGACGGGTTGGTGTGCTTGCTCTGGAGTATCCAGGACAAAGAGATGTGGGGTGCGCTGAGCTGGCCTCTGCGGGCCATGGAAATAGGCTACAGACTTCTAACTTGGATTCTGCTTGACCGGAGAGCCTTTTGGTTGAATTGCACGGTAAGGGGCTGGTGGTGCCCTCTGAAGGAGAAGCCGGCATGGGACTTAGAGGGTAGCTGATGCTCTTCGCATTTCGTAAGTAATGACACCCGCAGACATTCTAACACACATGTGCTTAATGCCTCCTAAAGTGTTAAGCACTTCAGAAGTTTCTAGAATAACAGGAGACAAGGTCCCAGGCTTGGAGGAATTTGTAATCTCCTTAGGTTGACAAGATGGCCACATGTAAAACACGTAGAGAAGAGCTCCTTTGAGGTTGTGCCCAAGGTGTCTGCAGATGAGGCTCAGGCCTGCGTGCGCAGAAGGGCAGGGAGATGGGGCCTTGGGCTGAAAGGCAAGGGAAAGCGCCCGGAGGGCTTCGATCTGGGGTGTGGAGAACAAAGCACTCTGCCGGGGCCGGGAGCTGAACTCACAAATAAGAACGCCTTTAAAATTCTTATTGTGCCTTAGGAAAAATAAATGAAAATGAGCTTTGTGCAGGGTGTAGCGAGGGTGGATACTGCCTCAGGGTGAAGACTTGGGCTTCTTCTCCCCAGGAATATGAATGTGCTTCGTTCCTGGGCTAGAACTTGGGCTTGGCAAAGGGCAGCTGGCTTCCTGCAGTCTGTGCTAACATTCCTGGAGGTTCTCAGCTGTAAATACCCCAGAAGAGTAAAACCCCTTGAAGTTTTTTACCCCGAGCAAGCTAGGATGTGTTCATGAATGAAGGAACAGGAAAGGCTAAGAAGGAGACCACTAAAGGCAATTGCAGATAGCAAGTCAGGCAAGCATTTTCTCAAGAATCACGAGAGCACGGGAGAGGGCGGCTGTGCAGGCCGCAGAGCTCAGCGAGACCCACCCGTGAGTATGGGAATTAGTCAGGGTTCCACTGCTGAGAACAGACACATGACCAATGAAAGTTTTATAAAAGACATTTACTTGGGGCTGGCTTACAGGTTCAGATGTTCAGTCCATTGTCATTAAGGCAGAAGCATAGCAGCATCTAGGCAGGCGTGGTGCAGGAGGAGCTGAGGGTTCTACATCTTTATCCAAAGGAAGCCAGGAACAGACTGGGTATCCTCAGGCATCTAGGACGAAGATCTCTAGGCCCAACCACACAGTGACACACTTCCTCCAACAAGGCCACACCTTCTAACTGTGACACTTCTTGGGACGAGCATACGCAAACCATCCCAGGTGCCGAATCTGTTTCTGGTCCTATTCCGCCATGGCTCCTGTCTAATGCACACAGGGCAAAGCGGACAGGACGCGCGTGCGCAGTAAAGCAGAGCCATTGCCGTGGGCAGGTGTGAGAGGAAAACCAGTTCCAAGTGTGTGAAGTTGGACACCACACACATGACCATTTCTTTGATTTCAAGATGGGGAGACACTCGAGGACACCCTGCCCTGGCTGGCCTTGGTCCCCAGCCCGTCCGCCACCGTGGCTTCCCCGCTGGCTCTGTCTGCTGGCTCAGGCCACATTCGCGCTCCTCTGATTTCGGTTTTACTCCCGGCTTGCATTTTAACATCTTCGTGGATAAGTGTTTTCCTCTGACGGAGCATCCTGGTTTTTACTTGAAGTTTCAACCCGTTTCTTTATTTGGTTGTAACCACTGGAATTTAATTTGAAGAGTTTATTTTTTATTTTTAAATTACTATTATTGGATTTTAAGGAAAAGAAACCAGCTTGCCCGCATCCCTGCTGGAGCTTAGAGCTGAGAGTTGCTGGATCCCACCCTCTGCTCCTCGGGCTGAAGCTGACCTCAGTCACTGCCCACTGTCTCCACGCCCGTCATAGTGACTAATACGGTAAGATTTCCTTTTTAAAAAACTCTTCCTTGAATTGGGTTTCAAATCCCCAAAGAATTTCTGGGAGGGAGGAAAAAAAAATCTTTTAATTGAAAGCAAGAGAAAACAAAACAAAGAAAGCATAAGAGATCTGACAAAAATATCATGTTTAATGAAATCAAGTTCTACCCCTGCAGATGGCTGGGGAGACGCACGGACGACCCAGAGATGGAAAAAGCGGCTGGCTTCCCTCCCTCCCGTGCTCTGCAAAGTGCGCTTGTCTTTCGAACATGCTGGGTACCTGACTATCCTGGTGGCAGGAGCGTTCTCAGCTGTGCTCTGGGACTTAACTGTGTGTACTCCACAATGGGTTTAATCCCCCAGAACCTTGGCTTCCTTCTTCGTAAAGTGTTACAAGTCTCATTGACCTTGGGAGTGTGTGAGGATTGTTTAAGACAGTAGGAAGGGAGTTCTCCGTGTGATGTTGGCCCTGTAAGAAACAGAGCGAGTCACCAATCCATTTTGACTATATTTTTGAGTCAGGTGAGGGGCGGGGCCCACAGGGCGTTCAGGTTCCCTGGCACTATTTGCTGAGAGGGTGACTTGTCCATGGTGCACGTTTCTGGCGTGTGGTGGCTAGTTTTATGTCAACTTGATGCAAGCTAGAATCATTGGGAAGGAGGGAACTTCAACTCAGGTGATGCCTCCGTGAGATCTGGCTATAATAAGGCATTTTCTTAATAAGTGATTGATGTGGGGTGGGGCCAGGGCTACCCCACTGTAGGCGGAGCCATCCTTGGGCTGGTGGTCCTTGGTTCTACAAGAAAGCAGGCTGAACAAGAGTTCCTGAGCGAGTCAGTAAGTAACACCCATCCGTGGCCTCTGCCTCAGCTCCTGCTTTCAGGTTCTAGCCCCGCCCGAGTTCCTGTCCCGACTCTTCACGGAGATATTACAGTGTGGAAGTGTGAGCCCTGTTGAGTTCCTGTCCCGACTCTTCAGGGATAGACTGCAGTGTAGAAATGTGAGGCAAATGACCTAACCCACTTTAGTTACGGTGTTTCACCACGGCAATCGTAACTAGTTAGGATATACCAGTTTTGTCCAAAGCCAGTGGAACTGCAGGGGCAAATACGGTCAAAGACATGGTGTGCTTGGCCATCACTGCATGCAACGAGCGCCTGCCTATTTAAATAAAAAGGCTGCTGGTTCTCTGTTTAGTCTGTCCCCCACCGTGTGCAACCCAGCCATAACCTCATGCCAGCCGGGGGTGGGGGGTGGGGGGTGGGGGGGCGGGGGGTGGCTCTGCACAGTTCAGGGCCTTCCTGGTGTGAGACAGGCACGGGGCCCTGGCATCACTCAGAGGCTCCACAAGTTACCAAGAATAACAGTCACTAAGGTAGAGTTTTAAAAATAAACAGAGAAAGTGTCGGTGACTCCCAACTTCCCCATTAAACAAACTGAGCAAAACGCATAACAAACACACACAATCTTTAACTTCTATAATTTAAAAATAGGCTTTACATTGTTAGTAATTAGGGACATCCAACATTTCCTGTCCTGTGGATATACATACATACGTGCATACACACACACACACACACACACACACACACACCCTTTTTCTTTCTGACTTTCCCACTGTCATTGAGCCTGAGAGACCCTGGGTCCCGTTTACCTCCCAACATATATGTGCTGCTTTCCCATGGTAGGAGTGTGTGTGCTGTGGCTTTAAGAATTACATAATAAATTCCAAGGTAGCAGTGACATAGTTTATTCTGGAATCTTCTTTGCCAGAGAACAAGGGAGACCTGTGTATCTCTAATCCATCCTTTCTACTTTCCTTTTCATATACAGCAGAGTGATTTCAAGCACATAGTTCGAGTCTCTCAAGCTAGACCCTTGGCTGACATTTTTCCTTGACTTCATTTTCTTCTTTTCTCCCTTGGCCTCTCCCATTCTCTGACTGTCTGTTTATCTTGCTGCACCTTATCTGCCCATTTCTAATCCTCTTACGATGGGTGGGAACTATAACCCACTGGGCTTGTCAGAAGGATATCGCCCCTCCTTCCCCTCTCTTTACCTCTTAGTTGCTTTCTGGTCCCCTCCCTCAAAACAACAATTTCCCCTGAAATTCTATATTTTAAAACTGCAAAAATTCCTTATGCTACATCTTCACCCTAGAAAACCTTCATATCATATCTACAGTTTAATTGACAGGAAAGATAAATAGCAAGGCCCCCATTCCAATTACAAAGGCCTCACGTTAGCAGCAATAGCTGGGACTCTGGCGGTGGGTCTGCGAGCGGAATCGACTGATGTCTCACTGTTGAATCTTCCGCGTAATTAGAGGACGCCTGGGTTCCTTGGTCGGTCTGTGTTTTTATATGAAACACTCCTCATGTCTCTCCAGCTCAGACTCCCCCTTGCCCCATTCTAGACACTCCCAGTTAGGTACAGTTCTTCAGCAGTGGTTGTCTGTTCCCCCACTCCCCTGGCGCACACGGCCTGGTCTCCTGATTTGCACCTTTCTCCTGCTTTCCAGGAGTAAGCAGGGACAGGGCGGGCCTAAGGATGCTCGCCAGTCACTGGGAGAATGTACGCTCTCTTCGGTTTTGCTTTCTCCACAGAGGCATTGCGCCCCCCACATTAATGTTTATTTCCCTCTTCAGAAAGGATGAAACAAAAGCTCAAGAACTCGGAGACAGACCACAGGCTTTTTAACAGTCAGTGACACTTACCCTGTATAGTATTGCGAGCAACAGAAAACAAACGCCAGGAGACTCCCATGGGGCTGCTGGACACCAACCCTCATGCCCGCCCACTCTAGAGTAGCAGGGTTGTTTCCTTCAGTGTTTGGGAGATTGATTAATATGGGAGATTGATTAATAATGTCCTGACCTTGTTTGATTATCTTTATTGGACATCTTTTTAAAAAAATCTGTGCTTTCCACTTGCTTCAGAATATCATTTTGCATTCATCGCTGCCAAGCTTGCAGGTCTACCAAGGGTTAAATCTAGTTAGCTAAGCCAGTGCTTAAGACACTGTTGTTTGCCCCCCACCTCAGTCTCAAGTGGCTTAGTTTCCACTAGGAAAGGTGAAGTCTCTGGAGGCAGTCACCAGGAGAACAAAGTTAACAGCGCACAATTGGAATACTGAGCCTTAAGGAAATGGGCGGATTTTCTCCCTCAGGCCAACAGGGAGACCAACAGGCGGCGTTGGCCCCTTCGCCTGGTCATTCTCGTTCTTTCCATTCGTTGCTTCTAGAACTCCCTGGCACTCGTGCCTGGCCTCACAGAGGGGGAACAACCGTTCATGTCCAGACACATCACAGACTTCTGGCAAAACAGGCCAAGCTCACGAAAATTTACACTTTTCCTGGCAGCTGTCCGAGAGTGTGAGGATTTGGCTTAGCTTCCCTTTCAGTTAGAAAAGCCCTTTGGGGGTGCGGAGTGTGTGTGTGTGTGTGTGTGTGTGTGTGTGTGCGCGCAGCAAGATCCCTGTGAAGGGTCAGAATTGCTGAAATAAATATCACTTCTTTTAGGGAGAGCAATTCCTGTAATTATATCTGCCCAGTGACTTGTAATCTGCAGTCTTACAAGAGCCTGTAACTTTCATGTTGGCTCCTCCTGTCGATTTGGGTGGCACTGAAGGTGGGGGCCGAATAACACCTTGATTTTAAAAAGTGGCAGTTTCTGGTGAGCCTTGGCTGTTAATATGAATGTCACTGTGGCAGGGGTCACCTTTGAAATAATGCCAGTGGGACATTTGCTGGGATTTCTGGTCATGGGGAAGGTCTTTGAGACGGGCTTTTAGACTGGTGGAGGCTTTTTAGCCAGAGGACCCCGTGCAGCACTAACAAAGGAGAAGAAGGCTCAGAGGCACCTTGCTCAGAGCAAGCCAGGGCCAGCGCCAGCCCCCAACCTGCCATAGCTCTCTCTTGTCTTTCCTGGAGAACCAGAGCCACGGTCTGCCAGTCTTCAGGCTGTGTGTCATTTCCTCTTCTCGCCAAGCCTCATTCTTTCCACACAGGAGGCTTTTCAAATTGGTGTTTTCAGTTCATTAAAGACCTTTTGGCAAGTACTTTGTTCTGGTGAGGGCAGAGCTTCTTCTGGAAATGGCCAGGCTCGTGTTGGCACTGAATAGCATGAGAAAGATAAAAAATGAAGAAAAGAACAGAAGAGAAAAGAAATCATTACCCCCCCCCCCACACACACACCCAAGCCTCCAACTCCAATCAGTCCTCTGGGCGTGGACAGGAGTAGATAGCCTTGGGGGATGGAGACATCTTTCCAGCTTTCTTGGAGGTGGAAGTCAATGAATGAAATTTTTTTGTGAAACTAGAAATGGAGTAGGGACACTGCGCTTTCATTTTTCTGTCTCTAAATTAATTGAAAAGTACAAAATAAATGAAGTGATTCTCTGAGACTGGGTGGCTCGCGGCTGTACCTCTTTGCCTTGGTTTTCCTAACGCCCACTGTAGCCAGCCTTTGTTCCGGGATGTCTCTGTGCTTGGGAAATCTACCCACTTCCAAATGAAAAATTCCCTTCTCGACCTGATTAGAATAAGGAACGTGGAGAATTTCAGGCAATGGCTGGCTTCCCTCGAACAGACAAATGGATGGAAGCAGAGGCCCCGAGCAGCCTGAGAACGTGGGGCCTTGGCACACTCGCAACAACTCATCCTGGGGACAGGATGCCAGCCTTCCACTTCTGAAGCCGCTCCTGCCCCAGCCCTGGAAAAAGACACTGAAGATCTCAGGGCAGGAAGGAGCTCAGAAAAAAAAAAAAAAAAAAAAAAAGCCAATCGGCCTCTATCTATCTTTTTTTTCCTGTTTTTTTTTTTTGTTTTGTTTTGTTTTTTTTTTTGTTTTTCGAAACAGGGTTTCTCTGTGTAGCCCTGGCTGTCCTGGAACTCACTCAGTAGACCAGGCTGGCCTCGAACTCAGAAATCCGCCTGCCTCTGCCTCCCAAGTGCTGGGATTAAAGGCATGCGACCTCTATCTATCTTATCCTGTGGAGCGTGGCATAGGGCGTGGCGTCAGGTTCGTGAGGCTGGGGCTGAGCTTTGTGTCATTAGTGTGCTCGGACTAGATCAGCACGGGTAAGAATCTGTTGGGGGATAGGAAGGAAGAGTTATACGGCTTCGAGCTCCTGGAAGGAGTCCTTTCTTTCTTTCTTTCTTTCTTTTTTTTTTTTTTTTTTTTTTTTTACTCTGTTTCATTTCTATACCTAAGCCAGAGAGGCTTAGAGGGCCTCCCCAACCAACATCCAGGACGCTCTCCCACATACACGATTCAGTTGGAATTTCATATGCCCGCTCCTTAGCGGGCACTTTCAGGCGCATTGCCCATACCCAGGACCGGGCGCAAGCGTCTGGGCACTGAGATCTGAGTTGCACATCTGCTCTGCACGGGGCCTGGCATTCATAGCTACTTGGTTGTACAAACAGAAACACAACTTCAGCTCTAGCTCCTGTCTTACTCGACAAAGCAAAACTAAGGTCCCATACCAAAGCTGCCCTCCCGACGACGTGAAGGTCTCTGGGACGTTCCTGTTCCTGCTGATAAAGCCCCACCCAGTGCTCAGCCTCCACAGTAGCGGCAGCTGCTCGCAGGGTGCATCTTGCTATTAGAGGTTGCACCAGGAAATAAGTAGGTCTTCCTTGCAGGTGAGCGTGCCCATGGCTGCCCATTGAGGCTACCCCTATAATCTTCTCCTTCTTGCCCTTTGCAAATAGCACAGTACCAAGCCTGAATCCACCAGCTGGGCAAACAGCACTGGGTACCTGAGGTGGCCTGTTGGGTGCTGGAGTTGGCTTCAGGACCTCCTGGCTTTGTAACCTTGGACATGACCTTTGTCCCATTTCAACCCTAAGTTTCTTCACTCCTCAGACGAGGCAACACAAGACCATGTGCGTTTGCTGTGTACTAGCTGTGAGGCCCTGGACACGTTGCTGAATCTTTAGCTCAAGCCCTCAGTGTCCTTAGCTGTACAATGGGCTGCTGACGGAAGTCTCCTCCCAGGGTTGTGGAGTGCTGGAGCTGACCTGTGGAGCGGTCTCAGCGAAGGGAACCCTTGCCATGTCTCTCCTTTCACAGAAACATGAGGCATGCACGCTGAGCACGCATTGCACTGGCGAGTTCTGAGTGTGTGTGTGTGTAGGGGGGAGTGGCTGCGGGTTTAGTTGTCTCCTCTCTGCATCCGGCTGCCTACTAGCAGTTATCCTTAGCTCTGATGTGTCCGATCACGAAGGCAGAAAAGTTCACACAGGCAGAAAAGTTCACACAAGGGAGGCCGCGGCCACAGCACCCTTCCAGGCTTCTCTGCCCCACGTGCCCTTCTCACACCCGCCCATCTCCTCTCCCCCAGGGTCACTTTCAGCGTGCGCAATCGCCAGCGCTGCAGCGAGATTCGGGCCAGCCGAAGGGGAGGAAGTGAAATTTCACGGGCCTTTAAATCCAGCCGCTCCTGATGGCTGCCAGCGCCCACCCTCAGGGAGAGCTGCGTGGAGGCTGGAGGGAGGCCTCGTGGAGAGGCTGCCGCTTGGATCCAGTCTGGAGCTTCTGGCCTGGCCGCGCACTCCTCCCTTTCTTACTGTGGATCCTCCTCCTGTGTTGGCTTGGTCCCTCGCCTGCCTCTGGCTTTTACTTCAGTCTCGCATGCCCTTAGCTGGACAGCATTTCTGTACTGACTTCAGAAGCTCCCGGGGATGGGGGAGGGGAGCATCTCCTTGGCCCCCTCCTGCAGGCTGCGTGAGGCCCCTCAAGGGGTGTCTTGCTACACTGGCCCCCTGACATCCTTCTCCCACAGACCTTAACAAGGGTGGCAGTCAGAGGTTTAGAGAC